>LR990506.1:9326269-9341269 GCA_905147785.2 Thyatira batis | reverse complement strand
TAACCTAACCTAACCTAACCTAACCTAACCTAACCTAACCTAACCTAACCTAACCTAACCTAACCTAACCTAACCTAACCTAACCTAACCTAACCTAACCTAACCTAACCTAACCTAACCTAACCTAACCTAACCTAACCTAACCTAACCTAACCTAACCCAGTCGCGCCGATCCCCCCGTACCGGCTGCACACGCACAAGTCTGCTCCACGCTCGAAAAAGCCAGAAAAATTCAAAAAAGTGGGCAAAAGTGACTGGATTACCAAGTGCGATATACCAAAAGACGCGGAAAAATCGGGCGCATGTTTTAGTGAAAACAGAAATTGGATTGAAGTGTTTTTGGAAAAGTTATTTGAAGAAAAGTGAAAAAGTGGGAAATTTTAATCACTAAATTAAATACGCCGCGAGTTTTACCGCTGTGACATATACTTTTTCAACTGTGCATCTGTGGGCACCGACGAGCTCTACAATTTGAGCCATAAATTGGATTTTTCCCGCTTCAGCGCGCGGAGATATAATTAAAAAAGAAGAAACCACGTGGCCACGAGGTCACAGTTCCAGCCGGGAGAGAAAAATTTTGACCACGGGACACCCTGAGGGACCACTCAACCAGCTCAACGCCGTTTCCAGATTTTCAAAAAGTTAAGTTTAGAGCTAGTTATTAAGTTTTGAAAATTTTTCAAAATTTCAAAAAATTATAAGTCTCGATCTAGATCGACGACAACTTGTTTTTATTTTATATTTTTGTAGTTCTTATAGCACCCTTTAATTGTGTAAAAAATTAGATTTTTCTGACTAGTATTTTTGGAATTATAAATTTTTTCATTTTTGGTGTCACCACGTGGTACCCTAAATTTCTACTTTTAATTTTTTATTATTATACAGTAAAATCGAGCCCTGTCCAACTAGCGTATACAAATTTTTTGGTAATTTTTTGGACAATTTTAGTATTTTTAAATCAAGTTTTTCTAAATTCTAAAAATTTTTCGTTGATATTTTTGTATATTTAAAGTCAGTTGGTGCTTTTAAAATACTTATACAAGTGCATAAGTACTGGGCATAATTGGACAACACCGTCAGAGTGTCTAAATCGGCGCGTCTTATTTTTAATTTTGTTTTAACTTCTATTTTGTACTATTGTAAATTTTTACAATATATTGACGACGCAATCATTGTTTCTAAATATCTTTTCCGTACTTATTGTTACTGTATCACAATATATAGACGACACGAAAATTTTTCTAAAAATTTTCTATATTGTTTTAAACTGACCTGACGCCTGGAAACGCCTGTCTTTTGTACAGACACGCTGACCTGCTGTATAAAAGCATTTTTATTGACATAGAGTCTGCGACTCTATTTTATCTTACTTATTGTTATTAATTAGAATTATTGTGTATGAGTGGAGTTTCTCTTATAACTCTATCTGCTATCTAAAATTCACAAAGGTACAATTATTTTATTTTATTATATTTACATTTTTACAAATTTACATATTTACATATTTACAAATCTACATTGATATTGAACAAAATTTTTAAAACTTTTACAAACCTGCCAAACGTAGATTACCCACCATCTGCCAAAATGATTCGGACTCCAAATTCCAAAGACTCTGACAAGCCTTCTCCAAAACGGACGACCACAGTGAGGAGCAGCATTGAGGGATGGGAAGCCGCTCAGGCGGACCCTACCCCCACCCAGACCACCCAGGCGGGGATGGCTAAGACTAGGACCAGACTGGCACTGTCACAAGATAGTGCCACGACTCGGAGAACATCGATCGAGGCATCCCCGCCAAAGCAGAAGCGAGCGGACAGAGACAGGGTGGCTGAGGCCAAGAACTGGCTAAGTAAGGCAAAACTGAACCTCAACGCGTCAAGAAACTTGAAGGCTGAAATCAAGTTGGCAATCCAGGAGTCCCTAGACCGCCTCTTCGCCATAGTAAAAGAAGCGGAGGCGGAAGGGAAGACGAGAAAGGAAAACGTCACCGAAAAACCCGAACCACGGACTGAAGCCGGAGCCATCGACTCCGCCATCCCTGCCATTCCCGACACCAAATGGCAAGCTCAGCTCGAAGAGCACACAAAGCTGTTGTCAGAGAGCAACAAAAGGATGGCGGAGCTGAAGGACATAATGGACCGGCAACAGGAGACCATGGAGCGGGCTGCGACGTATGCTGCAGTGGCCGCGACCCAGAATAGGAAGTCGCAACCGCAGAGGCAAACGTTGCACTCGGTGGTGGTAACTTCCAAGAATGAGGAAGAGTCTGGAGAGGAAGTCCTGGATAAAGTGCGGAAGGCGGCGGATGCCAAGGAAGGATGGGTGACGGTAGAAAGAGTAAGGAAGGCGAAGGACAGAAAGATAATTATGGGATTCGGGACTAGGGAGGAAAGGGATAAGATGAGGGAAAGGCTCGGTAAAGAAGCGGTCGACCTCACCGTCGAGGAGGTGAAAAACCGGGATCCGCTTCTGATCCTGAAGGGCGTCCTGGTAGTAAATACCGACGAGGACGTCCTCAAAGCAATGCGGAACCAGAATCGGAGCCTCTTTCACGGCCTTGGCGGTGAGGAAGACAGGCTAGAAATAAAATACAGAAGACGTACCCGAAACCCCCACATTGGACACATTGTCATCAGCGCTTCTCCCACCATCTGGAGAAGAGCGGTCGACGCTGGCGAGGTCCGTATCGATCTCCAGCGAATAAGGGTCGAGGACCAGTCCCCCTTGGTCCAGTGCACACGCTGTCTCGGATATGGGCACGGGAGACGATTTTGTAAAGAGCCGGCGGACCTCTGCAGCCATTGTGGAGGACCCCACATGCGGACTGAGTGCCAAGACTGGCGAGCGGATGTGCCGCCGTGCTGCAAGAATTGCTCGAGAGCTAAACTGGACAAGACTGAGCACAACGCATTTAGCATGGAGTGCCCAACACGTCGCAAGTGGGACGAGCTGGCCCGACAGACGGTAGCTTACTGCTAAGGGCACCCACGGCCGACAAAACGTCTACAAACTGATGCAGTCGAACCTCCAACGCAAGAGACTAGCAACGTATGAGCTCCTAATTGAGGCAGAGAAGAGAGGAGTTGCCGTAGCGCTTCTCCAAGAGCCATATGTGGGCGGGGCGAAAAATATGAGGAGTCACAGGGGCGTTCGTATCTTCCAGAGCACTGAGATAGGAGAAGGGACTGTCAAAGCAGCAGTAGCGGTCTTTGACAATGACCTAACAGTCATACAGTACCCGAAACTCACCACAAACAACATCGTCGTGGTGGGAATCCGAAGCAGTGCTTGGGAGATCACGCTTGTCTCCTTCTATTTTGAGCCAGACCAGCCCATAGAGCCATACGTTGCACAGTTGAAGAAGATAAAAGAGGAGACTGCATCAGGAAAAATGATAGTCGGAGGCGACGCCAACGCCAAGAGCACATGGTGGGGAAGCCCGACAGTCGACCACAGAGGGGAGGAGATGCTCGGCACACTGGGGGAGCTGGATCTCAACGTGCTCAACAGTGGGAAAACGCCGACCTTCGACACCATCAGAGGAGGACGACGATACACCAGCTACGTCGATGTAACTGCCTGTTCCACCGATATCCTGGATCTGGTTGAAGACTGGAGGGTCGACGAGGGTCTCACGAGCTCGGACCACAACGGCATTGTATTTAATATTCGGCTTCAAAAATCTAAAGGAATTGTAATTAGTAGGACAACAAGAAAATACAACACAAAAAAGGCGGATTGGACTGGTTTCCATGAGAAACTCAGCCAATCAAAATTAGAAAATAACCTAAATAAAGTAGAAATAGATAAAATTAACACAATAGAACACTTAAAATTAGTAATAAATAAATATATAAAAACAATAGAAGACACATGCACACAAACCATCCCAAGTAAAAAACATAAAGAAAAACTTACCTTGCCGTGGTGGTCCGAGAAGCTCGCCGAGATGAAGAAGGTCGTCAACACCAGAAGAAGGAGGATAAGGAACGCAGCACCGGTCCGGAGGTCGAAGGTCGTCGCAGAGTACCTGGAAAAGAAAAATGAATATGAGTTGGAGGCGGAAAAAGCACAAGTTGAGAGCTGGAAGGAGTTCTGCAGTAAGCAGGATAGGGAGGGGGTTTGGGAAGGGATATACAGGGTGATAGGAAGGACGAAAAACAGGGAGGAAGATCTACCGCTAAGAAAGGACGGTAAAGTGCTAGACGCAAAGGGTTCTGTAGAACTACTGGCGGAGACCTTTTACCCTGACGACGCCGATCACAACGAAGGACCCCATCATCGCTTCATCAGGGCAGAAGCTAAAAAAGTGAACGCTGGCGAACATGATGATTCATGTGACCCACCGTTCACACAAACGGAGCTTAAGCAAGCCTACGAGTCCTTCAATCCCAAAAAAGCCCCAGGAGGAGACGGCTTCACCGCCGATATTTGCCGCCACGCCATCGAGGATGACCCTGAATTGTTCCTTACCATCATAAACAAGTGCCTAGAACTGTACTATTTCCCTGAGGTCTGGAAGGAAGCCATTGTTGTAGTACTGAGGAAGCCAGGGAAAGGAGATTACACCACTCCAAAGTCATACAGGCCTATAGGCCTACTGCCCATACTAGGGAAGACCTACGAGAAGATGCTGGTGGCCCGCCTCAAATTTCACCTAATACCACGGATGAGTACTCGCCAGTACGGTTTTATGCCACAGAGAAGCACGGAAGACTCCCTCTATACCTTAACGCAGCACATCCAGAGCAAGCTGAAAATGAAAAGGATCATCACGCTAGTGTCCTTGGATATAGAGGGAGCTTTCGACAGCGCATGGTGGCCAGCCATAAGAATACGTCTGGCTGAGGAAAAGTGTCCACTAAATTTGAGGAGGGTCATAGACAGCTATCTCGAAGAGAGGAAGGTCCGAGTCCGGTATGCCGGCGAGGAACAATTGAGGGAAACAAGTAAGGGTTGCGTCCAGGGCTCTATCGGCGGCCCTATCCTGTGGAACCTCCTGCTAGATCCACTCCTCAAGACCCTCGAAGATAGAGGAGATTACTGCCAGGCGTTCGCGGATGACGTGGTTTTGGTGTTCGACGGCGAGACAGGTGAGGAGATCCAGGGACGTGCCAATGCGGCTCTTGGGCATGTTCTGGAGTGGGGTGTCAGAAATAAGCTAAAATTCGCCCCGCACAAAACGAGTGCGATGACCATAACGCGGAAGCTTAAGTACGACACCCCACGCCTGAGCATGGGCGGGACGCGCATTGACATGTCCAAGGAAATGAAGATACTCGGCGTCACCATAGACGAAAAACTCACCTACAACGCGCACGTCTCCAATGTCTGCAAAAAGGCCATCGGAATATACAAACAACTGGCACGAGCGGCTAAAATTAGTTGGGGGCTGAAGCCGGAGGTCGTGCGACAGATTTACGTGGCTACAGTGGAGCCAATAGTAATGTATGCCGCGAGCGTATGGGCTCCGGCGGCGAACAAGCTAGGGATAAAAAAGCAGCTGGGCGTCGTTCAACGCGGGATAGCACAGAAAATGTGCAGAGCCTATCGCACGGTCTCTCTACACTCGGCACTGGCACTGGCTGGGATCCTCCCTCTCGACCTCCGAGTCCGAGAGGCGGCCTTGCTTTACGAGGCCAGAAGGGGGGTCCCCCAGCCAGAGCTAGGAGGTGGGGAGGTCGAGCGAATGGCTCCAGCAACTGAGGCTCCACACCCGGCGGAGCGACTGGACCTGACCATCACAAACCTGGCGAATCAAGCGGAACTAGATGCCAACAGCGGATCCGAAGTGCGCATTTTCACGGATGGGAGCAAGATTGAGAGTCGGGTCGGCGCAGCGTTATCCATCTGGAATAGCGAGCGCGAGACCAAGGCTCTCAAACTTGCTCTCTCCAAACACTGCACAGTCTACCAAGCGGAGCTGCTGGCGATCTGTAGGGCAACCGGGGAGATCTTGAGGCAACGGGCATCGACGTTTGGTGTATATAGCGACTCGAAGGCAGCCCTCCAAACTGTCCAGAATCAGAATTGCCTCCATCCCCTGGCAGTGGAAGCAAGGAAGAACCTAAGAACAGCATCTCTCCAGAAAAAGATGATATCCTTTTTCTGGATAAAAGCACACGCAGGGATGGAGGGCAACGAAAGGGCCGACGAACTGGCTAAGGAGGCTGCCTTAAACAGCAAGAAAAAGTCGGACTATGATATGTACCCGGTTTCATTCGTGAAGCGTAACATCCGTATGGACACGCTTGACGAATGGAACCGGAGATACACCAACGGCGAAACGGCGACGATCACCAAGATTTTCTTCCCGGATGTAAGATCTGCCTACAAGATCGCCCGCCTGAATACGATCACAGGAATAAAAACTCAAATCCTGACAGGACACGGAGGATTTTCTGAGTACTTGCACCGCTTTAAGCTTAAGGACAGCCCAGCGTGCATCTGCGATCCCTCAAAAAGCGAGTCGGTCCCTCACTTAATACTGGAGTGCCCTATATATGGTAGAGAGAGGCACGACATCGAGCAGTCATTGAGTTTGGAATTGGAGGCCGAAACAATTAAACAAATAATGGTGGGAAAGGATAGGGAAAAGTTTCTCAGTTACTGCATAAAAATAGTAGAGAGAGTTACGAAAAGAAACAAAACAGTGTAAGAAATTATGCTTTCATAATATTTAGTAATATTAGTGTCAAGCATAAAAATGAAAAAGTATAATAAAAATGTAATTAGGAATAAGCAGTAGAATAAGAACCCAACAAATATAAAATAGATAAGAATAAGATAGAGATAAGACCTACAATTATAAAATTATAGCCGTAAGCCTAAATGTATAAAGTCAAGAAAAGCAAATGTTGTAAACCTGTTGTACCATGTCCGTGTTATGTGTCCAAAATTGTGTAAAAATAAAAAAGTAGTTGTTAGTCATTATAACCCCACAAATAAAGATATATAGATAGTAAGATTATAAGAAAATAGATAGATAGTTAGAAAGGGAGTCCCACCCTCAAAAGCGTAAGTGAGATGATGAATGTAAGAAAGAAAAAGTATGCAGAATGAAAGTGCGAGAGGAATAAATGCGAGAACTAGTATGAAAGAGAAATTAGCTTAGAAAAGGCATCCGCAACGCAGATGGCCTAAGAGAAAAAAAAAAAAAAAAAAAAAAAAAAAAAAAAAAAAAAAAAAAAAAAAAAAAAAAAAAAAACCTAACCTAACCTAACCTAACCTAACCTAACCTAACCTAACCTAACCTAACCTAACCTAACCTAACCTAACCTAACCTAACCTAACCTAACCTAACCTAACCTAACCTAACCTAACCTAACCTAACCTAACCTAACCTAACCTAACCTAACCTAACCTAACCTAACCTAACCTAACCCATCGAAAATATTTTTGAAAAGTCATTGTAGCTACCCAAAATTTTGACACGGTGCGTGGATCGCACATTCATACGCTATTATATAGACAGGGCACGGTGTTGCCATATAAATATTTTCAGTTTTTCACTATTTTCAGTATTTACATTGTTCTTTGATACAAATTTATTAATTTAATACATTTTTGGCGTTATTTTGATAATTTTCTTCCAAATTTCTCCCCTTTTTCGCACGGTTCTGTGGTACACGGCGTGACGCGTCGATACAACCCCTGCGCTCCGTCATCCTCCCCCGGGAACCTGAAAAAGAAATAAATTATTAATAAAAATAGTACAAAATATCACTTTTTTCCAAATTTCCAAAACTTTTTCTATTAAAGCACCCCAATATTATTTCATCCCTGTATGCGCCGCGGCGAGACGCGTCTTTTGACACCACCCCCGGATCGCTAGGAGCGAAACTTTTGCCCGCCCACCCACCCGGACGTCATCTACCAGGTAGGGTCGGTAGGTTTTTATAAAAAAGTCACTTCACTAAAATTAAAAAATCGTTCGGTAAAAGCACTTATACACACACATACACAAGAAATAAAATCATCAAAAAATTCAGAATTGGATTGGGCACCCGTAGGCCTTGACTTAAGTCAATTTTGACAAAAATTTTTACACATTTTATTTTTAAGACTATATATACAACTATATATTCCCGTATACAATTTGACCGAGACGCTCGTCAAATCGACGGAAAATGCAGCGTAGCCCCCCTCCTCCCCCTATGAACAAAAACCCCAAACGAACCCTATTTCTGGACGACGAGTCCACAGAAGTGGACGAAGTGCGGAAACCGGAAATAGAGGAATGGCCAATGGCTCCCACGCCGGTGATAAATCCAGCGGATTCGCCGGTGAAGTCGCGGTATGCCAGCAGAGTTGCGGAGGCAAGGGCATGCCTCGGCAGGGCCAAAACTCACCTGGCCGCCTCGCGCAACCTAAAGACCGAGATAAAGGCGGAAGTGCAGGCTGCAATTGAGAGGTTATATCAGCTTGTCAAGGAGGCCGAGGCCGAGAAGGGTGGGGGAAAAGACGGGATGGATGCCCCCCCCCCGGACAAGGGATTTGTGCCGGTAGTGGATATGGAGGAGAGAGAGATGAATAAAAGGAGAGAGTTTGAAAGGGAAATGAAGAAAAGAGATGAAAGTATGAATGAGAGATGTATGAAAATGGAGAAAGAATTATATAGTAAGATGGAAGAACAGGGAAGAATGATTAAGGAAAGCAGCGAGAAGATTGATAGGTTCCACGATCTGCTCGAAAGCCGACAAGGGGTCCCGGAGGGGACCACCTACGCGAGTGTGGCTGCCGGAAGGGCAAAAGCCCCGACCCAGGCGGCCCTACACTCGGTGGTGGTCTCCTCCAGGGACATCGAGGACTCTGGGAATAAAGTCCTTGAGCAGATACGGGAAGCTGTAAAGGCGAAGGATGGATGGGTGAGGATCGAAAGGGTGAGAAAGGCGAAGGGGAAGAAGATAATCTTGGGATGTGAGAATGAAGAGGAAAGAATGAAAGTCAAGGAGCGGCTGAGAGAAGCGAAAAAGCTGGTGGTCGAAGACATAAAAAACAAGGACCCGCTTCTGGTCCTCAGGGACGTTCTGCTGCTGAATGAAGACCAGGAGATTGCAAACGCCCTGAGGAACCAGAACCGGGGTATCTTTAACGACCTTAGAAAGGAGGACGACCGCCTGGAGTTTTGCTTCCGCCGCAGATCCGCAAATCCCCTCGCCAGTCATGTGGTCATGAGGGTGTCCCCCGCAATATGGTCTCGCATGGTCGGGGCTGGAGCAGTGCACGTTGACCTGCAACGGGTCAAAGTGGCGGACCACTCGCCACTCGTGCAGTGCTCCATTTGCCTCGGCTATGGGCACGGGAGACGGTTTTGTACCGAAACCGTCGCCAAATGCAGCCACTGCGGGGGACCCCACATGAGGGATAAATGCGCGTACTACCTTGCCAGTGTAGCCCCATCATGTTGCAATTGCACACGCGCCAAACTGGAACAGACTGAACACAATGCGTTCAGTCAGGACTGTCCAGCTCGGCGCAAATGGGATGCACTGGCAAGGTCCAGTATCGCGTACAATTAAGCAGGAAATAAAAACAGGCAAATCAAACCCAGTTTCTGAGGAACTGTGGAAATTTGCATAGACTAGGCCAAATAAATAAAAACAACAGAAATGAATGAGAAAAGATAAATAAAAATATGCTGATAATATATACTAAGGCATATAGTCACTCAGCATATGATCCCGGAATAAAATACGATAAAAAGGAACGGCAAAATTAAAAAGCTAAAATAGTAGAAACACCACAATCGAGGAGGATAAAAGAAAATAAAAAAGAAGTTACGAAAACAATGAATGAATCAATAAATGACAGAGTATAAAAGAAGAATAGAACAAGCACGAAAGCATGAAAGAAGAAGTATGAAAGGGGCAGGGAGAAAAGCGAAAAAAAAAGGAATGATAGAGAGAACTAGAAATAAATAAATCAAAAGATTATAAGTTAAACAAGAAACGTAAAACTATAGATAGAAAAGGAAAAAAAAAAAAAAAACAAAAAGAAAAGAAAACAAATAAAAATTGGCAAAAGAAAAAGAATAGAAAATAAATAAAAAATTGGCAAAATAAAAGGGAATAAAAACGGAACAACGATAAAATACGCACAGAAAAACGACACTTAATCAAAGCAGTATAAGGAAATAAATAAAAGAAAGGAAATGTAAAATAAATTAGAAAATTATAAGATATAAAAATAAACAGTAAAAAAGGGGAATTAGTTAAAATCTGTTTTTTCAAAAAGGGGAATGGGGAATTTACTAGAATCAAAAATAGAAAAGAAAAAGGCAAAAAATTAACAAATACGCAAAAAAGGTCTCCCATACTGTGGGAGGATAGAGACGAGGGCCGGGACACAAAGGACCGGTCCGCTTTAAAAAAAAAAAAAAAAAAAAAAAACCTAACCTAACCTAACCTAACCTAACCTAACCTAACCTAACCTAACCTAACCTAACCTAACCTAACCTAACCTAACCTAACCTAACCTAACCTAACCTAACCTAAACCTAACCTAACCTAACCTAACCTAACCTAACCTAACCTAACCTAACCTAACCTAACCTAACCTAACCTAACCTAACCTAACCTAACCTAACCTAACCTAACCTAACCTAACCTAACCTAACCTAACCTAACCTAACCTAACCTAACCTAACCTAACCTAACCTAACCTAACCTAACCTAACCTAACCTAACCTAACCTAACCTAACCTAACCTAACCTAACCTAACCTAACCTAACCTAACCTAACCTAACCTAACCTAACCTAACCTAACCTAACCTAACCTAACCTAACCTAACCTAACCTAACCTAACCTAACCTAACCTAACCTAACCTAACCTAACCTAACCTAACCTAACCTAACCTAACCTAACCTAACCTAACCTAACCTAACCTAACCTAACCTAACCTAACCTAACCTAACCTAACCTAACCTAACCTAACCTAACCTAACCTAACCTAACCTAACCTAACCTAACCTAACCTAACCTAACCTAACCTAACCTAACCTAACCTAACCTAACCTAACCTAACCTAACCTAACCTAACCTAACCTAACCTAACCTAACCTAACCTAACCTAACCTAACCTAACCTAACCTAACCTAACCTAACCTAACCTAACCTAACCTAACCTAACCTAACCTAACCTAACCTAACCTAACCTAACCTAACCTAACCTAACCTAACCTAACCTAACCTAACCTAACCTAACCTAACCTAACCTAACCTAACCTAACCTAACCTAACCTAACCTAACCTAACCTAACCTAACCTAACCTAACCTAACCTAACCTAACCTAACCTAACCTAACCTAACCTAACCTAACCTAACCTAACCTAACCTAACCTAACCTAACCTAACCTAACCTAACCTAACCTAACCTAACCTAACCTAACCTAACCTAACCTAACCTAACCTAACCTAACCTAACCTAACCTAACCTAACCTAACCTAACCTAACGTAACCTAACCTAACCTAACCTAACCTAACCTAACCTAACCTAACCTAACCTAACCTAACCTAACCTAACCTAACCTAACCTAACCTAACCTAACCTAACCTAACCTAACCTAACCTAACCTAACCTAACCTAACCTAACCTAACCTAACCTAACCTAACCTAACCTAACCTAACCTAACCTAACCTAACCTAACCTAACCTAACCTAACCTAACCTAACCTAACCTAACCTAACCTAACCTAACCTAACCTAACCTAACCTAACCTAACCTAACCTAACCTAACCTAACCTAACCTAACCTAACCTAACCTAACCTAACCTAACCTAACCTAACCTAACCTAACCTAACCTAACCTAACCTAACCTAACCTAACCTAACCTAACCTAACCTAACCTAACCTAACCTAACCTAACCTAACCTAACCTAACCTAACCTAACCTAACCTAACCTAACCCCAGTCGCAAAGCTTCCGCTGCCCCATACGCATCGTTTCCGCGCCGCTCCGCACCAAAATAATCGCGAAAATTGTAAAAAGTGATCGAATATAGCAGTGCTATATATCAAATTGTGCGCGCTAAAAAGCCCAATCCAGTGATACCTATATGGTGATTGTGACTTGAGCGGTTCTGAAGTTATATCAGAAAAACCGGAAAAGTGACCAAACTTGGACCTTTAAGTGGAGATTGCGGGAGACCAAGATCGACGACCTATACATCTTGGACTGCAGAAAGGAGGGTCTTTGCGGCGTTCATCATCCTGTGAAAACAGAAAAATTTTCTGACCAAGAAACAAAAAGTTTTCCTAACAAGACGTCAAAACCACGTGGCACGAGGTCCAGGAATTCGGGAGCCTGGATTTTTTCTGGATACACCGTAAGACGACCAACATCTTCCCGACTCACCCGACACCTCGAACATCAAGATCGGACCATCCCCCAGGAAGATATTGACGAAAAGCTGACGATACCTAAGGCAAGACTCTTGTAACCTAGATATCTAGAAATCTAAAGCGCTGACCTATACTTTTCTGGGCTGCGCTAGATAGTACTTGGTCATACCTATCTATTGACACCTAAATTAAAGGTTTTGGACTATTAATTCCGGAGATATAAATTTTTCAAAAATTCCATATATTTTAGTAACTCCGGAAATACACCCCCAAAAATTTTCAAAAAATTACCACACCTAGACTACATCATAGGAATTGATATTAAATTTTTTCAAAATTTTTATTAACGTTTGTGGTGAGTATCTGGCTTAAATTCGTGTTATTATTTTTTATTTTCAACTTTGGACTAAATTACAGGGGTTGTTTTATAATTATATTTTCAAAATTATATTGTGACAGATTGGACATGTTCCCAGCTTTAATTTAAGACATCAACCAGATTTTTCGGTTAACAAATACGCTTTTAAATTGGGTTTTGATAAAGGTTGGAAGAAAATTTTATCGTGTTTGTTTACATATTCAAGTTGACCTAGTTACGCATTCTAAAAATAGATTTCATATGGTTTGTTTGTATTCTCGTGTGTATTCTTAATCTGGCTATATTTGACTAATTGCCTTAAAATAAAATTTTTTCATTATTTTTCCCGGTTTGTTATCATCAATTAGTATCAGGTTACACCAAAAATTTTTTTTGTTTTCAATACTTTAGAAAATTGAACTTGACCTAGATTCCGGTTTGTTTACAAACGGAATTCTATTTATAGAACGAAATATTAAAACTGCTATAACTCCTGACTCCGTGCTCCGATCTGGACGCGGTTTGGGTAAGGTGAACTGGCATCGAGTCACCTATCCAATTGTAGAGAACCGGACTCTATATAGAGCCAAAAATTTTTTATATATTCTAGGTCGTAATTTTAAATCTACAAACCATAGGTACTATACTACTGTGACGGTTGGCTACTGTAGAGTCACTCTACAAAAATATTTTTATAAAAACTTTTGTTTATTTTATTTTTATATAATTTAAGTTGACTGCCTATGACCATTTTCGTAACCTTAAAATTTTTAAATATATCATAGTGTAACATAGCTCTTCCTATAGAGCCATATAGAAATTGACACTGTACCAATTAATCTTTTCTGTTTCATGTCTCCTGTGGAGTGCTTGACCATCTAAATAGAACCTATTTTGAAATACCAACTTACCTGACGTTTACTACCCGACGTAACCTACCTCAGTGGACACCCGTAGACCGGAACTGGAACACACCACGCACCGACGAGCCTGAAAACAGAAAGGAAGGTACACGGACATAAAATATACATTACATAAAACACACATTACACATACATACATTATACATTACAATACATACTACATTATACATAACACTTAACAATTACACTCACACAACATCTATACTTACAAATACACCATAACTACATATATATACAATTACATACATACACTTATAGATCCCAAATCGACGCCCTTTACACGTCGACTTGGTAGACTACGCCCGCGACTACCCCTCAAGCCTCAAAATGTCTTGCCCCAGAACACCAGACCAGAAGCGAAAGCTCATGACAGGGACAGAAAAAGCCGCTCCTCCTGTTCAAAAAGAGGACAACACCACCAAAGTGCGGCGCAGTATAGGGGAAATTGAAGCCCGGACGACGACGTCGGCACCTCGACCAACCACGAGTCAGCAGGACGGGAAGCCGAAAGTCAAAACGGCCATGATTCCCCCTGACAACAACACTGGCTTGTCAAAGGGAAGAGTGGGGACGACGACAACTCCGCCCGAGGTCGAGAAATCCCCAAAACAAACGACCAAATACAAAAACAGAACGGCCGAAGCGAAAGCCTGCCTGCTAAAAGCTAAATTAAACTTAGCCAATAGCCGTAACTTGAAGGCTGAAATAAAGGCAGAGGTCATGGAAGCTTTGGAAAGGTTATATAACTTGGTCAAAGAGGCAGAACAGGACAGAAAGACTAGGGAGGAAAGGGAAGAGGACACCGGGAATCTGCATAAAACAATAACGATAGAAGAAGCACCGGCAAAGGAAAACCAGCTTATAAAGGGACTCGAGGAACATGGCAAACTGTTAAGGGAGAATAAGGAGGAAATGGGAAAACTAGCGGCCTTACTAGAAAAGCAGCATGAACAGGCAGACAGGAAAGCCTCCTATGCGAGCGTAGTGGCCAGCTCACCTAAGCAACACCATCCGGAAACAGCAGCCATGCATTCCCTCATAATATCGTCCAAAGATGAAGATGAAACGGGGGAGCAGGTCTTTCAAAAGCTAAGGAAAGTCGTAAATGCGAAAGAGGAAGGAGTAAGAATAGACAGGATAAGGAAAGCTAAATACAAGAAAGTTATAGTTGGATGCAGAGACCCGGAGGAGATCAGGAAGGTTAGAGCCCGGATAAAGGAAGCGGATGCGGAGCTTAACGTAGAGGAGGTTAAGAACAAAGACCCACTCATTGCCCTGTACGGAGTCCTGCAATGTAACACCAACGAGGAAGTGGTTAAAGCGATGAGGGCACAAAACAAACATCTGTTTAGTGGACTGAGCGAGGAG